>JALIGW010000005.1:69062569-69105069 GCA_023053685.1 Diadophis punctatus similis
CCTTTTGCATTTTACTATCTGTTCTCCCTCAAGGAACAAAGTCCAATGCTGCATTCAACCACAACTGTAAACAGAATCCCATTTTTGGAGATTATAGATTGTTGGCAGTGGCTGTACTCTAAGTGCAGTGACCGTGTCTGGTATCACCATTTTCATTGCATTTGTGGAAGCTTATTTGCACTGGGTCTCTGGAGATTCTCAGTCATCCAGGTCATGGTTGTCCCAAAGGTGCTTTTTCAAGAGGCAACTGGGCTTTGTTCTTTTTCGAAGATGCTTCGCTTCCCATCCAAGAAGTTTCTTTAGTTCTTATTTGCACTATTTTATCCACTGCCGTGCTCTCTTCTCTTGGTGTAAATATGTTCGTGGGATGCATCCCTATGACTAAATTTGGCAAGAATCTGTTATAAAAGGGATGGTATCTGATCTTAGGACATTCAATATTACTCCGGACATAGTCATTCAAACGTTGCAAGCCTGTGTCAAGACAGTCACTGGTGACACTGATGTCATTTAAAAGGTGGCTGAATCAACTCACCAACAATTGCTCTATGGTTCTCTGTCAAAATGCTAACACTAGTCTAAAAACATAATGTTATAATTTTTTGGGGGGGGGTCTATTTGGGAATATCTTGGATTCCTCTACATTTCTATCTGTAAAAGAGATACTACTAGCGCTCCCTCTCCCTCCATCCATCCATCCCTCTCCCTTCTTCTCTCCCTCTCCCTCCCCCTCTTCCTCTCCCTCTCCCTCTCCCCTCTCCCTCTCCCTCCCTCTCTCCCTCTCCCTCTCCCTCTCTCTCTCCCTCCCCTCTCTCTCCCTCTCCCTCTCCCTCCCTCTCTCCCTCTCCCTCTCCCTCTCCCTTCTTCCCTCCCTCTCCCTCTCCCTCTCCCTCTCCCCCTCCCTATCCCTCTCCCTCTCCCTCCCCCTCCCTCTCCCTCTCCCTCTCCCTCTCCCTCTCCCTCTCCCTTCTTCCCTCCCTCTCTCCCTCCATCTCCCTCTCCCTCTCCCCTCTCCCTATCCCGGTCCCTCCCTCCCTCTCCCTCTCCCTCTCCTTCCCCCCTCTCTCTTTGAAATGTGATCTTCCCAGAGACACTAGCAAAAAAAGTCCTCATTTCTAGGCAAGATTATTACTATTATTATTACTTGAACTGTAATAATGCACTACAGAAAAAGAAATCAAAGATCAATAGAAGGCCACAGGCATGCTTAATGAATTAATTATAAAAATAATTATAAATTATAAAAATAAGTAAAGGCGCTACAAGTGGTCCACATCTGCACTTACGACAAGGAAGCCCAGCAGAGTGGCTGAAGGGGCTTATGGGGATTTACAGGATCCTCTTGTTAAATATTTGAGGTTTATAAAAATCCTTTCTTAAAAACATTAGTTCAACAAAAGTTAGTACTGTGGCCATGCAGGACGGACAGAGTGGGCTCAGAAAGTATCCATTCACAACTTCCTGGTCCATCTATTAGAGTGAAGGGGTTTGAGCTGGAGCCACAAGATCTGCAGCATGGTCCTACATAAGGGAGGCTGGATGGAAGAGTGCTTGAAGTTTGTCCCAGGGATGGTGGGTTCATGCATTGTTACCCTGTAGCATTCATCCATCTTGGTTCTACAAAATAACTTTGTTCTAGAAAAAAGAGAAAGCAAGAGAAAACAGGATGTCTGCTTTTCTGGACCACTAAATAAAGACTTTTCTAGTTTGTCTAATGAGCCGCTTGCTAATAAATTGATAGCACCCCTCTGGAAAAGCCCTCAATAGAGCTGAAAGTAAAGGTAAAGGTAAAGGTTTCCCCTGCCTGGCCATATCCGACTCTAAGGGACGTTGCTCATCTCATTTCTTAGCCAAAGGAGCCAGGATTGTCTAAAGACACTTCTGTGTCATGCGGTTGGCATGACTATACATCGAGGTGCATGGAATACTGTTACCTTCCCAACAAAGTGATACCTATTTATCTACTTGCATTTACATGTTGTTGAACTGTTAAGTGGGCCAGACAGGAGCTCATCCTGTCACGCGGTACTCGGGTCTTGAAACCTGGTCTGTCGAGCTCAGCATCTTTTAACCTCTGAGCCATCGTGGTTGGCTGAGCCACAGCCAAGCAGAGGATTTCAACCTCTCTATTACCCATGTGGGGATATTGGTTGTCCATACCAGTAATTAGTGGGGAGGGAAACCCTACCTCATTACTAACATGTGTAACTGGAGTCTCAGACATCATAGTTTTTAACCTCTGGGATAAATTTATTCAGCTGCATCAAAGTTTATGTGTGAAATGTTGATGAATCCTTTATAATATAGAATTATACAATTTGACGGGGATGTTTATGTCACTGAGCCCAAATTAAATTAACTGCAACAGATGGCTGTCAAATCTTCTCTTGACAGTGAAAGGTAATCCGCCACTTCTCTGGGTCATTGATTATACGATCTAACTGCTCTTTCTATTATAGGCTGGCTTTTTTTGTCAACTTTCATTTGGAATCTGCCTTCCTGTAATGCAAATGCATTATTCTCTATCCTGCACTCTGGAATGAACATATAATCATATAATCCTAGTGCACAGGTAGTGCTCGACTTACAACAGTTCATTTAGTGACCTTCAAAGTTACAACAGCACTGAACAAGTGACATTTGACCGTTTTTCACAGATACAACCTTTGCAGCATCTTCATGATCATGTGATCAAAATTCAGATGTTCAGCAACTGGATCACATTTATGACTCAAGGTCATGTGATCATCTTTTGATAATTAGAACTGCAGAAAAAACAATTGCTACCAACCTGCCTTCCATTGAGAACCTGTATACTGCACGAGTCAAAAAGAGGGCTGTGAAAATATCTACAGACCCCTCACATCCTGGACATAAATTGTTTCAACTCCTACCCTCAAAACAACGCTATAGGGCACTGCACACCAGAACAACTAGACACAAGGACAGTTTTTTCCCGAACGCCATCACTCTGCTAAACAAATAATTCCCACAACACTGTCAAACTATTTACTAAGTCTGCACTACTATTAATCTTCTCATCGTTCCCATCACCCATCTCCTCCCACTAATGACTGTATGACTGTAACTTTGTTGCTTGTATCCTTACGATTTATATTGACTGGTTCCTAATATGATTTGATTGCTTATTTGTACCCGGACTATCATTAAGTGTTGTACCTTATGATTCTTGACGAACGTATTCTTTTATGTACACTGAGAGCATATGCACCAAGACAAATTCCTTGTGTGTCCAATCACACTTGGCCAATAAAAATTCTATTCTATTTTGTGACCTTCTGACAAGCAAGTCAATGGGAAAGCCAGATTCACTTAACAACCGGGTTACTAATTTATCAACTGAAGTGATTCGCTTAACAGCTGAGATCGTAAAATGGGACAAAATTCATTTAGCAGATGTCTCACTTAACAACAGAAATGTTGGGTTCAATTGTGGCCCTAAGTCGAGGACTACCTGTAGTAGTCATCTAGCAAGATCAGTGTTCCTCAACCTGAGCAACTTTAAAATGTGTGGATTTCAACTTGTAGAATTCCCCAGAGTTTGAGAAATGCTGGACTAGAGCATTTCTGATAAATGTCCATCTAATTTCCGTTGAAATAACTCCAGCGAAGGAGAACTCCAAGTTTATGTGGCAGCCTATTCCATGGGCCAGCAGTCAGGAAATACCTCCTAAAATCTAAGTTGTTCCTAACTCTGCAATTTTAACCCTTTGGATCTGGAGCTGCTCTTGTCAATGGCATTGGAGAAGTTAACCGAGGATGCTTCTTGGATGAGAAGCGAAACGTCTTCAAGAAAAAAGAAAAAGAAAGTCCAGTTGCCTTTTGCTCATTGCTTCCCATCACTGGAAGATTCATCAATACTATTTGTATTTGTATTTGTTTATTTGTCAAGCATATATGATTATAAGCAAAGTACAAACAGTAAAACATGATTGAATATTTATATAATATTACAAGCATGAATAAGAGTAAAAGAGGTATGAATATATGGGTACATTAGGACAGGAACATTAGGCACAATTGTGCGCTTATGCACGCCCCTTACCGACCTCTTAGGAATGGGGTGAGGTCAATGGTAGATAATAAGAGGTTGAAGTTTTTGGGGTTTGGGGAAGAAACTACTGAGTCAGGTAAAGTGTTCCAGGTGTTGACAACTCTGTTGTTGAAGTCAAATTTTTTGCAATCAAGTCTGGAGCGGTTTACATTAAGTTTGTATCTATTGTGAGCTCATGTATTATTACGGTTGAAGCTGAAATAGTCGTTAACGGGTAGGACATTGAGGCGGATAATTTTGTGAGCTACACTTAGGTCAGATCGAAGGCGGCGGAGTTCTAAATTTTGAAGTCCCAAAATTTCAAGTCTGGTTTCATAAGGAATTATGTTGTGAACAGAGGAATGTAATACTCTTCTTGTGAAGTATCTCTGGACATTCTCAATTGTGTTAATGTCTGATATGTGGTGTGGGTTCCAGACTGATGAGTTGTATTCAAGAATCGGTCTAGCAAATGTTTTGTATGCTCTGGTTAAGAGTACAATGTTACCAGAGAAGAAGTTGCGCAAGATTAGGTTAACCACTCTTAATGCCTTCTGTAGAAGATTACTGTATAATCTTGCTGCGTGTTGAGACACTTATCCTCAACAAAACATTGAATGCACAACTATTTTAATCCTTGTGTTTTTTCTGCCATTGTGCTATTCAGATGCTTGCTTTTCCTCCCTTGTGCATCACCTCTCTTTTCCTTTCTTCCTTGTGTCAAAAAAAGTTTCAACACCGTAATTTACATTTCAACCTCCTACTAACCCAGATGAATACACCAACTGTATTCTGCAGTTATACTCCCGTTGCTGCGGATTAATAAAACACTTATTTACAAGAAGAGGTGGATGGGAAGAAGCATTACTTAGTTTCCTTGATTTAAGGGACCTCATGGTATGAGACCATTAATGTGTAAATCTGTGAGAACATTAGCCTCAATTAGGTCAAGTACGTCTTATTTATAGTACAATATACAATAGTATATTATTGTTCTATGTATAGCCTGCCTTTCCTCCAGGAGTTCAAGGCTGTATGCATTGCATATACCGCTTCCAATTCACACACACACACACACACACACACACACACACACACACACACACACACACACACACACACACACACCTGCTCACTTACATAGATGGGGTGGCTCTGAACCTGGGTCACCCTTCTCCTAATCTAAAACTTTAACCACTCTTCTAATCTTGCAAACAACAAATGATACTATCCATACAATGTACGTTAGGATGTCAAGTTTGCTGCCACTAAAGCAAAAAAATACTATAATTAAGCATTGCTTGCTTTCCTAGTATTAGTTGCTGCCACCCGTTGACCAATGGTCTAAAACAATGGTCTTCAGCTTTAATTCAAGGTTGACTCAGCCTTCCACCCTTCCGAGGTGGGTAAAATGAGGACCCAGATTGTTGGGGGCAATATGCTGACTCTATAAACCGCTTAGAGAGGGTTGTAAAGCACTGTGAAACGGTATATAAGTCTAAGTGCTATTGCTATCAATAATATAGAAGATTGCTTTGTGCTGAGTCAGACAATTAGTTCATTTTGTTCACTTGTGAACATACATAATATTCCTTCCTCCTCATATTTTCTCCACCACCACAACCCTGTGATTGGGCTGAGACAGAGTAATTGGCCCCAAGTCAGCTAGCCGGCTTTCCTGTCCTAGGTGGGACAGCCTCTTGGTGATTGGCCCAAAGTCATCCAGATAGCATTCATGATGAAAGCAGTACTAGAATTCACAGTCTCCTGGTTTCTAGGCCAGCATTTTAACCACTATACCAAACTGGCAATCGATTGTTATGGTAACTCTGTGTGTTATTCTGTGATGCCCCTCATGGTTTTCTAACAGCTTTTGGTGATCACATGGTCATTGCGGAAAAATTGCCATAGTATCTTAAGCAGCATGTGAAGAAAATTTGTGTGGGTCTAAGCATATTGGTTATTTTTGCTGTGAAAAGAAGAATGAGCTTCTACTTGAACTTCCACTAGTCAAAAAACAAATTACACTATTTGGGAGCAGAGGAGAGACAAATGCTAGGTGGATTTTATTCTTGGTACCTCTGTGTCACTGAGGATTGGTTGGGGTGGAAAGAAAAAGAGAAAAATATTTTGGTTCAATGTGATCAGACCTACATACATGAGAATTATATTTCCTTGGGGGATAGAGAGTTGGGTAATTGGAGTGGTGCGGTGACCTAGAGGTGGATCTCTTGCCTCACAGTCAGGAGGCTGTGAGTTCGATCCTAGGTAGAGGCAGATATTTCTCTCTCTGGGCACACTGACAATATATCTGCTGAACAAAACTCCGCATTGGTGACAGGAAGGGCATCTGGCCATTAAAAATTCAGTTGCCCAGACTCCACTCCGCAAGGGATTATGGGGTCATTAAATGAAGTTGATAGAGAGTTGGGTTATTATTGTTGTTTTGTGGCCCAAATAATACACATAGTTCTCTATTTATGACCACAACTGAGCCCAACATTTGCAAGGCAGTTGTTACATGAGTTGTACCTCATTTCACGATCGTTTTTGCCACAGTTGTTAAGCAAATCACTGCACTGTTAAGTGAATCATGTGGTCATTAAGAAAATCTAGCTTCCTCCATTGACTTTGCATGTCAGAAGTCAGCTGGGAAGGGTTACAAATGGGATCACATGATGTTGGGGCCGTGCATCTGCCATAAGTACATGCCAGTTGCCAGGCATTTGAATTTTGATCACATGACCATAGTATGAAAAATGGTCATAAGACATTTTTTTCAGTGCTGTTGTAACTTCGAACTGCTGCTAAATGAACGGTTGTAAGTCAAGGACTACTTGTACAATCAAACATGTTGGAGCTCCCCTGTTCTTTCCATGGTAAGATTTCTGGCTTAATCAAATGATTTCCCCCATTTACTTTCTAAAAAGTTTTGAATAATTCTGTTTGTAATTTGTGTTCGAAAAAAGGGCCGCTCCTGCAGGGAGCTTCATACTTTTGAAAATGAAGATGGTAATTCAAGGTGATCAGATCTGATTAGACAACACCATAGGAGACCGAAGACTTTCCGTATAGGGTACCAACTTACCTCTCTCATCTTCCCTTTCGGCATGAAACGTGCTTGAAAAGAAATCATCCTCCAATTACAGATTTAATGATCTTGCTTTCCACAATGGAAGCTTCTTCTTTAAATCTAAGTAAAATGCTCCAGAAGGGAAGAGACAAATTTCTTACTTTCCAAATTTTAAACAGGGCTGCAATTTGCACTTTGCATTTAAATCCACTGGATTCTGTTTTGGTAAACCTTCAGTTACAAGTCTACGGAGGTTCTCAGTCATCCAGGTCATGGTTGTCCCAAAGGTGCTTTTTCAAGAGGCAACTGGAGCTTCTGGTTTTTTCTTTGAAGACATTTCGCTTCTCATCCAAGAAGAGCTGAAGAAGCTTCTTGGATGAGAAGCGAAACGTCTTCAAAGAAAACCGGAAAGTCCACTTGCCTCTTGAAAAAAGCACCTTTGGGATTTCAGTTACAGTGTTTCAGTGATCTTATGTGTATTTGCATTTTGTCCTATACTGGTGGTCATTGATTTATGATTGGTTGCTTAGTGATTGTCCGAAAGACCCAAAAATCATATTACGTGACCAAAGAAAGGTACTTATGACCCTGATTATTCTAGTACTACTGTGCCAATAATTGAAGGAAGAATTTGATAGCAGTTCCGATATCTCAGGGGTTGCCACAAAGAAGAGAGAGTCAAGCTATTCTCCAAAGCACCAGAGGGTAGAACAAGAAGCAATGGATGGAAATTAAACAAGGAGAGAAGCAACTTAGAACTAAGGAGAAATTTCCCGGCAGTTAGAACAATTAATCAGTGGAACAGCTTGCCTCCAGAAGTTGTGAATGCTCCAACACTGGAAGTTTTTAAGAAGAGATTGGATAACCATTTGTCTGAAATGTTATAAGGTTTCCTGCCTAAGCAGGGGGTTGGACTTGAAGACCTCCAAGGTCCCTTCCAACTCATTCTATTCTATTCTATTCTATTCTATTCTATTCTATTCTATTCTATTCTATTCTATTCTATTCTATTCTATTCTATTCTATTCTATTAATAGAATACAAGGAAGCTTACATAAAACAGCCTGGAAAATACTAAGTCTCCCATTCTGTTTTATGTCTGGAGGGAAATGTCTATGGAGATTCTCGGTCATCCAGGTCATGGTCGTCCCAAAGGTGCTTTTTAAAAAAGCTCTGGGCTTCGTTTTTCCTTGAAGATGTTTCACTTGTGGAAGAAGCTTCTTGGATGAAAGGTGAAATATCTCAAAAGAAAAACAAAGAAAGTCCAGTGCCTTTCGAAAAAGCACCTTTGGGTTCTGCAGATAAATTTAGCAATAATAATAATAATAATAATAATAATAATAATAATAATAATAATAATAATAATAATAATAATAATAATAATAATAATAATAATAATAATAACAACAACAACAACAACAACAACAACAACAACAACAACAACAACAACAACAACAGAGTTGGAAGGGACCTTGGAGGTCTTCTAGTCCAACCCCCTGCTTAGGCAGGAAACCCTACACCACTTCGGACAAATGGTTATCCAACATCTTCTTAAAAACTTCCAGTGTTGGAGCATTCACAACTTCTGGAGGCAAGTTGTTCCACTGATTAATTGTTCTAACTGTCAGGAAATTTCTCCTTATTTCTAAGTTGCTTCTCTCCTTGATTAGTTTCCATCCATTGCTTCTTGTTCTACCCTCAACTGTAAGAAGTTGAGAAAGTCCTTCTTCAACCTAGTGGTTAGAAGTTAAGGAAAGGACTCTTGGAAGTTGCAAGTTCTTCCCAGTGTAGTAGATTCACAATATGAATCTCTGAACATCTCCGGCTATGTACCACCAACCGACTGAGAAATAGGGCTCCAGACGGAGCAAAAAGTAATGGAGGAAAATTTGAAAGACATCCCTGAAGCTGCTGCATATCTTTGGAGGCTATTTCAGTTGCAAGGAAGGAAGAAAACCAAGGTAAGGCAGGCAATGTGGGATGGCAATTTTTACTTCATTTATTTTAAAATTTGGAATATTTTACAAAACTTATTTTCTAAGTTTGCATCTCAAACCATAAACTAATGAAATTGGCTAGGTTTATGCAAAGGGCTAAGCTTCCCGCCCCAGACAACAGTAACTACCCATTGTTAAAATTAGCTAAGAGTCCCATATGTGAACACAGCTGCTAGATCATTAACTAACCCGGTTAAGCATGTTGCGCAATTCCAGGAAGTCTCATTATAATCCCTGTAAAAATTGGAGACATTCATTACTCACTCAGCTGATTATTTATAACAGGGGTTCTTAACCTTTTTGTGCCATGGCCTTCTTTAATACTCTAGTGAAACCTACAGACTGCTTCTCAGAAAGATGCGTTCAAATGCATAAAATACAGAGATATAGATTGTATTACAAAGGAAACCAATTACGTTCAAGCCTTTTTGGAGTCTAGAGGCCATAAATTACTTGATTGCCTACATTCATTATTTAATGAAAAGCTACATTTCAGATAGAGGTTAGTGAAAATAAGCTTGTAATTTTTTTTCCCCATCCAAGTTCACAGACCCCCTGAACTTGACTAAAACCTCCTGATTTATGAGAGCAAAAAGGAGACTCTCAAGTCAAGTCTGTTTCCTGATGACAGTGTGAACACATCTGAGCACTTTTCTTTGCAACAATAAGGAAATAGTTTGCCACTGGTTTCAGGGGTGAAATTCAAAAATTTTCCCTACCAGTTCTGTGGGTGTGGCTTGGTGGGCGTGGCAGGGGAAGGATACTGCAAAATCCCCATTCCCTCCCCACTCCAGGGGAAGGATACTGCAAAATCCCCATTCCCTCCCCACTCCTGGGGGAAGGATACTGCAAAATCCCCATTCCCTCCCCACTCCAGGGGAAGGATATTGCAAAATCCCCATTCCCTCCCCACTCCTGGGGGAAGGATATTGCAAAATACCCATTCCCTGCCCACTCCTGGGGGAAGGGTATTGCAAAATCCCCATTCCCTCCCCACTCCAGGGGGAAGGATACTGCAAAATCCCCATTCCCTCCCGACTCCTGGGGGAAGGATACTGCAAAATCCCCATTCCCTCCCCACTTCAGGGGGAAGGATACTGCAAAATCCCCATTCCCTCCCCACTCCAGGGGGAAGGATACTGCAAAATCTCCATTCCCTCCCCACTCCAGGGGGAAGGATACTGCAAAATCCCCATTCCCTCCCCACTCCAGGGGGAAGGATACTGCAAAATCCCCATTTCCTCCCCACTCCAGGGGAAGGATACTGCAAAATCCCCATTCCTGGGGGAAGGATATTGCAAAATCCCCATTCCCACCCACTCTGGGGTCAGCCAGAGGTGGTATTTGCCGGTTCTCCAAACTACTCAAAATTTCCGCTACCGGTTCTCCAGAACCTGCCAGAACCTGCTGAATTTCACCCCTGACTGGCTTCTTCTAGATTTTTTTTTTAAAAAAAACTTTCAGATTTATAGCCTTTACAAGCATCTATCTATCTATCTATCTATCTATCTATCTATCTATCTATCTATCTATCTATCTATCTATCTATCTATCTATCTATCTATCTATCTATCTATCTATCTATCTATCTATCTATCTATAAATGTCTCCCATCTTATTGACAAGTGACTCTAGATTACTTACAAACATCATAAAAGCAGAGAGAGGTACAAAACATTAAAATATTAAATAAACAAAAAATCAAATAAGTTACAAAACAAGTTCCACTATCTAAAGGGCTTCCACAAAGAAGAGAGGGTCAACCTATTCTCCAAAGTACCTGAGGGCAGGACAAGAAGCAATGGATGGAAACTAATCAAAGAGAGAAGCAACCTAGAACTAAGGAGAAATTTCTTGAGAGTCAGAACAATTAATCAGTGGAACGACTTTGACTCCAGAAGTTCTGTGTGCTCCAACACTGGAGGTCTTTAAGAAGAGATTGGACAACTATTTGATTGAAATGGTATAGGGTTTCCTGCCTGAGCAGGAGGCTGGACTAAAAGACCTCTAAGGTCCCTTCCAACTCTGTTATTCTGTTATTTTTAAGAATTAGAATTCTATGGGGTGGAGGTAGGATCTTCTTCCTACTCCACTAACCATTTTCAACATGAAATGCCCCCATTAGGACCCTAGGCCTGTTGGCACAGTCAGGTTTTGAGGTTCTTACAGAAGTCCAAGAGGGTGATCGCACCTCAAGAGGCACGGTCAGTGGTGGGATTCAGCCGATTCGCACCACTTCGGCCGAACCGGTTGTTAAAATGCTGGCTGGCCCCCACCCCTCCAGGAATCCCCACGCGCCCCATTTTGGCTCCCAGGTAAGTGCAGGTGGGCCTACTAGGCCCAAAGGGGGGCATGGGGGGTGCGGTGCGGCCCCCCCATGGCCCATTTTTGCTCCCAGGGGGCTGCAGGGAGGCCTACTAGGCCCAAAAGGGGGCACGGGGGTGCATGTGTGGTGCCCCCCACGTGGCCCATTTTTGCTCCCAGGGGGGTGCAGGAGGCCGAGTGCTGACTATCACACCTTCTGGCCACGCCCACCAAGACCACATCCACCCAGCCGGTCATTAGGGCAGAGAACCGGTTGTTAAATTATTTGAATCCCACCACTGGGCACGATGCTCCAAAGGGCAGGGAGCCACAGCAGAAAAAGCCCTTGTTTTAGATCCTGACAGCTGGAATCCTTTGGCTGAACAGGTCCAGAGCAAGCCCTTTTTGCCAGAATGAGTGGAGTGAGCCAATCCCATTGGGATGACACAAGTCCCCAGGTAGCCTGTACTCATGCCATAAGGAGCTTTAATGGTCATAAATCAACAAGTTTGGCTGGATAATATTTAGACAGCAGGATCTACAGAAATCAAGGTGGGTCAAGCTGATGGAAGCAGAATTGTGGTACTGCCACCTAAGCCACCTCTTTTCTATGTTTGTCATGATTTTTGCCTGCATACTCAGAAAGGACAGAGCTTGAGACAAGACACTGTGATGCTTTTATCATTCTATTAAAGGCAGTGATTGTTCACAGACACGGTTGCATTTAGGCATCCCATGAGGCTTTTGTTTATCTCGATTTCTGTAGAGATCAAGTGTTGTGGAACAAACATTTATATTCCTGTGACTTCCGCTAAAATGCAGACCTTTTTAGTTTCAACTTCAAAATCAGCATGAAGATAGTTTTAGAATATCAGATTAGATCAGAGAGAACTCAAGGTCAACTTTCAGCAACTCAATAGACGTGCCCATGGACTTTTCCTGGCAATACTACCCAAGTGGTTTGCACATTGCCTTTTTTTCTGTCTAGTTTATAGCACTGGTATTCCCTTAAAGTCCCCCACTGAAGTACTAACAAGATATGACCCTACCTTTATGCTGTGCCCAGACAAGTTTGTCTGCGGCCACAAAAAGTCATGTCCCTGTTCTCTTCTGAAGCTGAGTGATCATTAATCTTACAGTCAGCCTAACTTTCCTCAAGGTGCTGGGATGAGAACTAAATATGGTGCCTTGGAAGAACATTGAGAAATGTGATAAAGATCTAAACATTTCATAAAGAGAACCAAAATATATAATATGGAGTATAAATGAAATGAATATAGCAATTCCTGAAGCAATGCATTAGGGTGACAATTCTAGCTTCTTGGGAGGGAAGGAAGGAAGGAAGGAAGGGAGGGGAGGAGGGAGGGAGGGAAGTAAAGGGGGATCATGCAATGAATGAATGAGATTGTCTCTATTGATGGACAGATTCTAAAATGTAAAGCATACATACAAGGGTGAGTCAAAAGTTAAACGTAATTCCATTTTCTTTAGGACAGGTATAATTACCAACACAGGAACATGTAGCATACATCAAAATGAAGCTGTTCCTCTGTGGATCACATCCCTACTTCTCAACATAGTCACCGTTTCTCTCAATAGCAATGTTCCACCTTCAAATGAGAGCATGTATCCCTGCCTGAAGTGGTGCAGTGGTTAAATGCAGCCACTGCAGGCTGACTGCTAGTCTAGCAGTTCAGCTGTTCAAATCTCACTAGGCTCAAGGTTGACTCAGCCTTCCATCCTTCTGAGGTCGGTAAAATGAGGACCCAGATTGTTGGGGGCAATATGCTGAACTCTGTAAACCGCTTAGAGAGGGCTGTAAAGCACTATGAAGCGGTATATAAGTAAAGTGCTATTGCTATTGCTATTGCTATTGCTATTGCCTCGTATAATTTTGTTGACTGTTCTTTGAGCCACTTCTTCACTGCTGTTTTCACTTCCTCATCACTGGAATAATGTTTGCCTCTCAAACCCTCTTTCATGGGGCCGAAGAGATGATAGTCTGAAGGCGCTAAATCTGGTGAGTATGGAGGATTATTATTCCAGTGACGAGGAAGTGAAAACTGCAGTGAAGAAGTGGCTCAAAGAACAGTCAACAAAATTATACAAGGCAGGGATACATGCTCTCATTCGAAGGTGGAACATTGCTATTGAGAGAAACGGTGACTATGTTGAGAAATAGGGATGTGATCCACAGAGGACCAGCTTCATTTTGATGTATGCTACATGTTCCTGTGTTGGTAATTATACCTGTCCTAAAGAAAATGGCATTACGTTTTGACTCACCCTCGTATTACTCCCTTTTTATGATCCTATAATCCCTTAATTTGGGGTAGAGTCGGGGTGACTAGATGGAGCTGGATGTTTATTGGCTGGACACCACACAGAGTTTGCAGCAGATATTTTTTTCTTTGCGCCCTAGGAGAGAAATATTACATATTAAACTATAAAATTATTTTTTTATTAAAAGAGGAAACAATAAGGTAATAGATTCCACCAAAAAAAACCTCCACCCAATCCTTGTACTCGTGGAAAAACCTTTAAACTTTGTAATTAATAGCCAGAAAATATTCCTGCTAGCTTTCTAATCCAAATCCTACAGCAAAAAGGAAATAATAGGTTTTGCAAGATGAACATTTTTAACAGGATAAACAGGAATATCCAGGCCTGAAGTAAGTCTGCTCGTTTGCTGATATTTATTTACATGTTTGGATTCTCTTTCCAGAAACTATCCCTTACAATGGCATTACCATAATGGGGTCTTCCATTAGGCACTACAGGAGGAAGAAATTCTTCTAGTGTGAATGCCTTCCCTTTCATTTCAGTCGTCAGTGGAACACTGCCATCTACAGGAATTTAAATCCAAATGTTGCTTCTCACAAACCTCGCATTTGCAATCAAGAACTAGAAATCATTGGAGTTGAAAATGTAAGTGTCAAAAATTAGCCCTGGTCGATCAGTCTGACAAACTGTGCTATTTTACAAATTGTCCAATATCATGGCTCACCAACAAAAATATTATATTAAACCAGCTGCTAGTGGTGATTAGAGTTGGCTCATCTCTCATTTCATGGAGTTACAAAGCACATAGGGTTTCTTTTTGTTGCAATATAATAATCAGGGGTGGGTTCCTACCGGTGTGGTCCAGTGCGCAGCTCCGGTAGGGACCCACCGATTACGCAATTTGCGCGCGACTTCTCCGGTGCCGTCTTTGCTGGACAGTCGCGCGCGTCGCCATCTTTTTTAAAGTATTGTTTGGCTTTGTCCGCATGCACAGAAGCAAAATCTCACCGAAATCTTGCGAGGGAACACGCGCGCGAGAGAGATTTTGGCAAGATTTTGCTTTTGCGCATGCGCAGAAGCAAAATCGTGCCAAAATCACACACGCGCGTCCCCTCGCAAGATTTCAGCGAGATTTTGCTTCCGCACATGTGCAGAAGCAAAATCTCACCAAAATCATACGAGGGGGCGCGTGCATGTAGCGAGCGCGTGCGCACACAAAACGTGGTGATGCACGTGCAGCGCACCGGTATCGTTAAGTAAGCAACCCGCCCCTGATAATCATGTGTTCTCATAGTTCGTTATACTGCAGGCCTGAGTCATTTGCTGATCTGCATGAGAAGTTTGCACATTTTCTGTGAATGCGTCTAGCTGGACCATTGCACATCTTTCCGTACAGATGTTACTGACAGGTCTTAATTTACAAGAGAAGCCCTCTTCACACAATCAATGCATAAATAAAATAAAATAAATAAATCAATGCAAAGTCCCAAAGGTGCTTTTTCAGGAGGCAACTGAACTTTTTTTTATTTTTTATTTGAAGATGTTTTGCTTCTCATCCAAGAAGCTTCTTGAGCTTTGACTGGCTGGTGGAGAATGGAAGGATTTATACTCCTTGCAGACAGCTAGTCATTTGCATCCTTTCTGAGGGTCATTGAAGCACTTGGAGGTTTATCTGTGTCCTCAGGGTCACCTGGGTAGTGCAAATGGGTGTAGAACCTTCTTGGAACTGTTGAACTATGTTGTAGACTGGACTGTGTTGTAGACTGGAGATAGATGATGTTATATCCCTCCCCCTCTGTTGAGAGAGGGCTGTTCAATTTTGACATAGATGGCCTCACAGATAAACCTCCAGGTGGCCTCAATGACTCTCCAAAAGAATGCAAATGACCAACTATCTGCAAGGAGTATAAATCCTTCCATTCCCTACCATCCAGTCAGAGCTGAAGAAGTTTCTTGGATGAGAAGCAAAACGTCTTCAAAGAAAAAACAAGAAAATCCAGTTGCCTCTTGAAAAAGCACCTTCGGGACAACCATGACCTGGATGACTGAGAATCTCTACAGAATCAATGCAAAGCCAAATCATGTTGCCTTAACTCAAAGCATTCCTTCTATTCCTTCAGCATGAAGACCTATTCATACTTCGTCCCTATTTAAGGGATTCAATATAATGAGCTTGCTGGTTCAAAAGGGGAATTAAATGTAAGCAGATAAGAGAAATGAGAGATTGATCCAATAATTTGCCCATTAATTGTTAGCGCTGGCTTTTTATCAGCTTGTCCAGGCTCCCAGCATTATTCAGTTACTATTCTCCCCATGATGTAATATGTTGCATTTCTTGCTTAAATCAAGAATGGACAATCAATTTGTAGCTTGAAGGCCACGTACACTCTGCAAGATCACATTGCAGAAATTTGAGGGGATTTTAAATAAGACTATATGGGGTGAGGTGACCTGCTAACCATAGTGCTTTTCTACTATTTTTCTGCAGCAGCTGGTATTATGCTGCCTGTGATTACAGAAGTAATCAACAGAATTACAGAAGTAATGAAAAGACTAGAGTAGTTTGCACCTCTATGAATCTGCCCAGTCACCATCTAAATTGGCTGTTGTCTCCCCCCCCCCCCATCATCAATAGCCATCTTTTGTGCTGTACATTCTCTGGTGGTCCCTGCATACCAGTGGTGGGTTCCTACCAGTGCAGTCCACTGTATCGCACTGGTAGCGGCGGGCTGGTGACGTCACCAAGAGGTTACCGACCTGGTGCGGTCGGTTGCCAGTCCCTAGGAGCCGCCATCTTTTTTTGTGAATTTTTCAGCGATTTTGTGCTTCCGCGCATGCGGAGAAACAAAATTGTACCGAAATCTCGCAAGGGGACGTGCGCGCACGTGAGATTTTAGCGAGATTTCGCTTACGCACATGCACAGAATTTCCCCTTGTGAGATTTCTGTGCGATTTTGCTTCCGTGCATGCGCGGAAGCAAAATTGCGTGAGGGGGCGCACACGTGTAGGTAGCGCGCACACGGACAAAATAGCAGAAACTGTTGGAAAGAGTACAGAGAAGAGCAACCAAGATGAATAAAGGGCTGAAGGCTAGAACATACTGTAGGAAGAAAGGTTGCAGGAATTGGGTATGTCTAGTCTAGTGAAAAGAAGGACTAGGGGTGACATGTTAGCAGTCTTCCAATATTTGAGCGGCTGTCACAGAAAAGGGGGGGATCAACCTGTTTTCCAAAGAACCTGAAGGTAGGAAAAGAAGCAATTGATGGAAACTAATCAAGGCAAGAATCTATCTAGAACTAAGAACAAATTTCCTGACAGTGAGAACAATTAACCAGCGGAACAGCTTGCCTCCAAAAATTGTGGGTACTCCATCATTGGAGGTTTTTAAGAAGAGATTGGACAACCTTTTGTTTGAAATGGTGTAGGGTTTCCTGCTTGAGCAGGAGGTTGGACTAGAAGTCCTCCAAGGTTCCTTTCAGCTCTGTTATTATGTAATCACCTATCCAGTTACTATAGTCCCATGGTGGTGAACCTATGGCACGCGGAGCCATAGCGGAGGGCACGCGAGCGTTGCCCACCGGCAAACCGGAAGTGCGGAAAAACGCACTTCCGGTTTGCCGGTGAGCTGTTTTTTGCACTCCGGAGGGTTCAGGGAAGCTCCCTGAAGCCCCGGAATGCAAAAAACGATGAAACGGACAAACCGGAAGTGCAGAAAAACGTACTTCCGGTTTGCCGGTGAGCTGTTTTTTGCACTCCGGAGGGTTCAGGGAAGCTCCTTGAAGCCCCGGAATGCAAAAAACGATGAAACGGACAAACCGGAAGTGCATTTTTCCAAACTTCCGGTTTGCCCATTTCGTCATTTTTTACCGGCCCAGGCTCCGGTAAGGCCTTTGCACGGGGGTGGGGGGGGTGCACATGCGCAGGGGGCAGCATGGTGGTGGTGTTGTGCGCATGCATGGGGGGGAGGGAATGGGGGTGGGTACGTGAGCCCCCCTTTTTGGCACGTGAACCTAAAAAGGTTCGCCATCACTGCTATAGTCTATGGTCAAATATAATGAGACTTGTAGTTGAAAGATAGCCAGAAGGGTCCAAGATTCCCATTGCAGTCAAAAAACAAAACTTTTAGTTATATATTAAACAGGTGTAATCTCTCTCCATGAGATTGAGAATTCTGGAATAGACAGGGTTTTTTTTAACCAAATGTATATTGGTAAACCCAGAAGTTCTACTGAGCTCTCTGAAGGAACAAGTATAGGGAAGAAGAAAAAAAATTAGAATATCCTATCCATTTACATGCATTGATTGAACCTGCATTTAAGCATGATATGTTCTAGAAAGAAAATGAGAAATGAATTATCACTCACTGATATAGGTAGTCCTCAACTAAGAACCAGAATTGGGACCAGAATTTCCATTGCTAAGCAAGGCTTAGGTATGTCCCATTTTACAACCATTTTTTTTCCACAGCTGTGAAGTAAATCACTGCGGATGTTAAGTGAATCTGGCTTCCCCCTTGCCAAAAGCCAGCTAGAAAGATCTCGAATAGTGTTCACATGACTCCAGGATGCTGCAACTATTGAAAATACATGCTGGTTGCCAAGCACCCAAATTTTGATTGCTTGATGGTTAAGGATAATCCTAAATGCGAGGACTGATTGTAAGTAACTTTTTTTTAGTGTTGTTATAAGTTTGAACAATTGCTAAATGAATGATTGTAAGTCGAGGACTATTTGTGTTTCAAAATGTCAATTCTCCACATTGACATATTGATTAGGGCTGTTGCAGAGGTGGGTTCCTCCCAGTTCGGACTGGTTTGCCCAAACCGGTAGAAACCCGCTGGTGACGTCATGATTATGTCACGGAACCGGTTCAGTCGGTGCTGGTCTGTGGATGCCGCCATCTTTTTTTGAATTTTTTTTATTTTTATTTTTTTTGAAATTTTTTTTGAATTTTTTCCGGGTTTTTTTTTCTTCTGAGCATGCGCAGAAGCTGACTTTCTGGCACTGCTCATGCGTCGCCATCTTATTTTTAGCTTTTGGGGGGGATTTTTTAATATTTTTCTGCACTGCGCATGCGCGCACCCACGAGGCATGGCCATGTGGCACGGGAGGAAGTGAACCAGCAGCAAGGTAAGTTAGAACCCACCCCTGGGCTGTTGGGCATTGTAGTTGAGGAAGGTCACTCTTTTATTGTTCTTTTTGTCAAAAGATCAGCCACGGTGGCGAAGAGGTTAGAGTGCACTACGGCAGGCTACCTCTGCTGACTGCCGGCTACCTGCAATTTGGCAGTTCGAATCTCACCAGGCTCAAGGTTGACTCAGCCTTCCATCCTTCCGAGGTGGGTAAAATGAGGACCCAGATTGATGGGGGCAATACACTGACTCTGTAAACCGCTTAGAGAGGGCTGTAAAGCACTGTGAAGTGGTATATAAGTCTACGTGTTATTGCTATTGCTATTGACACAAGTTGCTTTGTCGCCTCCTCTCTTTTTTCAGCAAATAGCTGCCAAGACATTCAAAATCCCATAGCATGAACCAAAGCCACTACTCTTTCCTGCAGTACTTGCTAAAGAAAGAAGGTCTCCATCTTCTTTCTCAGGAGAAGTAACGTGGTTGGTATACTTCATTCGCAGAAGCAAAGAGGCCATGAAGATTCATGAAGCATCTTCAAGGGAATGCTTCACTCAAACTTTGATTGAAGCAAATCACCCCTTTGGGGAGCCCTAAGCCCTGAGCTCATGTTCACCATGGTATTCTTCTAATAAAGCCATAAAAATTGAAAGGGTCTCATAGGTAATCTTGTCAAGCCACCACAATGCACTTGATATACCTAGACATAATGGAGAAATGATGTTTTTCAGGGGATCCTTTTTTTTTATAATGAGAACTTGGAAAAGGAAAAAAATATCCACACCAGCACAGATAAACATCTTTGCCAGTTGTCAGGAGACAAAACAGCGCAAAAGTCTTGTACATCATACAATGTTTGTCAGGGTTCCAAATAGCATCCAAAACTAAATCAGAGTCCGAGGCAAAGAATTCCTCAAAGTTCCAGTTTATTAACAGAGCCATGTTGGCACATCTGGAAAAAACCCGAATCTGAAGTCCCAGGGGTTTCTCCACCCAGTTGAAAGTTCAAGCCCTTGTCCCCACACCCCCAGGTCCATCACGTTGACCAATCTTCATCTGCCAACTTGGCAGCAACTCCCATCTCCTTCAGTGCAGGTGCAGGAGTGCAAAGACAAAGGATGACCTTGACAATCTAGAAAGAATTTGTTATGGCTGCATGCAGACATTCCTCATGCAATTACCCCTCCCAAATTCCCACAGCAAAAAAATAGCAGAAAGTGTGGCAGGCCAAAGACCCCCAACTAAAATGGCTTCGGCCTGACACTGTTTTGATATATGGCAAAGGAAAAAGATCCTAAATGCTTTGTTTAAAAGGTTGTCAACATTTGTTTTCATCAGAGCTTGGATCCCAAAATTAAATGTTTCCAAGAAAATTGACAGGGGCGAAAAAGAGGGATGGTCATGTCAAGATCAGAAATTTCACCTACTTTCAAAAGTTTTGTTTCAAAGATTTGTTTGGTGACCAAACACACAACTAGTAGACTCTTTTTCAGTTTCTTATTGTTATATTATTTTGCCATTGTGTCTATAAATACATTTCTGACCATTTAGACAGCTCCGTCTTCAGTATCCAGTTGGACAAGAAAACCTCCAAAGTCCCTTTCAGCCCTATGATTCTATCATTCTATTCCAGCTAATGATGGACAAAGCCCATGATGATGAGCTTTGATACTTCAGAGTAGATAATGGGTGCTACTTTGAACCATCTGGAGAAATGACTAGATTGATACCATATTTTTTAAAAAAACTAGGAATGTCAAAAATGTACATAATATGAAGGGACTATATGCTGAAAACAGAAACATTTTGGAATTAAATATGAAATGATTTGATAACATTTAGCATTCCAATATACAAACATACATGACTGTGTGTGGGTAAATTCTGTCTGATTACTTCAACCTCAGAGATTTTGCTTCCTCCTTTCCAGAAATGATTCCTTGATCCCTTCTGAATTTCTCTTGTTCTGCCTCTTTGTCAAAGTGAAAAACCTTCCTTCAGTTGTTATCTGCACTGGTGAATTTTTTTTAACTGCTGTTAGCACACTGAATAATTCTTCTCAAGTTTTTAACTCACTTGATATTGCAGATTAACTTTGAAATCCCTCCCCCCCAGAAAATAAATCCAAATTAATCCCTGCAACTCTAGAGTTCAGGATGCCAATGATCTTAAAATAACTACAAATTAGGAGGGGAAATCCTAATGGTAAAAGTATTGGGACAATGAAACCAATGATCAAGAGAAAAGATGCAGCCCCCTTCACTGATTGGTCCCAAGGAAAATCTGGATAGCATCTGTCGTACAGTAGATGCTTCAAGTTGGATTTCTAAATTGAGCAAGTGGTTGGACTTGGTAGCCTCAATTCCTACTTCCAAAGTGTGTTTTTATGAAATACTGTTGACCAGGCCAGGCCTATTTTTAGCCAGTTTTTGAGAGAGCATTTCATTTCAGTCTGTCATTTGTCTCCATTGATTGATGAAGCTTGTTCACAGTTCATTCAAGGAGGAGGAGGAGGAGGAGGAGGAGGAGGAGGAGGAGGAGGAGGAGGAGGAGGAGGAGGAGGAGGAGGAGGAGGAAGAAGAAGAAGAAGAAGAAGAAGAAGAAGAAGAAGAAGAAGAAGAAGAAGAAGAAGAAGAAGAGGAAGAGGAAGAGGAAGAGGAAGAGGAAGAGGAAGAGGAAGAGGAAGAGGAAGAGGAAGAGATAGAGGAAGAGGAAGAGGAAGAGGAAGAAGAAGAAGATATCCATTCAGTCATGTCCAACTCTTGGAAATTGAGTTGTTCTATACTCTGGCTGGTGTCAGGTTTGATGGTGACTTCAATTCTAAGCCATCATAAAGGATAAATCACTTGGTCAGACTAAAGCTCCATAGCCTTGGCCTATCTGGTTGCATAAGGACACATCAATTGTTTCTCTTTTTTAAAACACAAATTGATTGGTTGATTGATTGATTGACCATATGCTTTCAAATTGACATTGACTCTTAGCAACCATGTAGATAGATTTTTCTTCAGGATAATCTGCTTTTAGATCTTTAGATCTTCCAAAGATATATTCATTGTCTTTTTATATATTTTTTATCCATGGGCAAAACACAGGAGTGCCTTTTCCTACAGTAAGAGTGCCTACTTATACAGTAGAATGATCTTTTCCATTGTCTTTGCTATGATCTATTTACTACATCTTTCCATCACTTCTGCCCAATATTGGTGCCTCCTTGCTTTAGATGGACGGCTAGGATAACCTTTACACCTTGGGTGACCCTGCTGGGATTATGTACTCATGGTATACAGTTCCAGCATTTTTCACTCATCCCTCCCAGGAACTATCTTCCTGCCACAATGAGGCAGCACAGCAGGACTTGGGTAGGCTTAAGCGAGGATGAAGGTTTTTAAATACATAGCTGAACAAATTCTATAGAGCTGTCATTTATGAAGGCATCCCACAGATACTGAATTGACAAATGGATGTGTGCTGCTTCTGAATTTGCAAGCAGCTGTGGTAACGCTTCCCATCCTCCACATCAGATTGCAGAGAACTATAAACCCTCTCTTCCTTCTATGGCACTGAGCTTTCTGACTGGCATCTGTTCATCAAGGGGAAGTTAGAAAGCTCCAGCAGAGGCATTGTAGGCATCATGAAAACATCTGTGGCCATAATGCCAACAGAGATGGTGTTCACATGACTTCCAAGAGTTGATAGCCAGGTGCGAAGGTTGGCATAGCAAAAGCATCGGCTGGGCTTGTAAGAACCCCCAGCTGATAATAGCTCTTCTGCAACTGAGAGTTGCCTTCAACAAGGTGAAGATTTGGAACAGAGAGGATTACAATTTGAAAATAAACCTTTCAAATATTTTCAAAGGCGGCTACTTTGCATACCACTGCTTATGTATTCACTGTCTGCTTTTCCATCCCAAGGGGAGATGAATTCTAAAAACAGTATAAAGTTGTAGCAGCATAAAACAACAAAGCAATAGCATCCAAAAAGAACATAAATAACTATGCCCTGCCAATGTATATCTAGCGCTGCTGTGCGCTATTCATTTTCCCCAAAGCCTTCGTATTTCCACCGTTGACTAAAAAAACAAGGTGATGGGTCTGGAAGATTGCACCATAGGCTAAAAAGCCTTTCTTAGAAGCTCATGTGTTTTCCTTCTGGCTATCTGGGAAACAGAGAGAGGCAATGCAATGTTGTGTAGTTATTACAGAAGGTCTCCCAAATCTGATGCCTTCAAGATTTATTACTCCCAGACCAGGGGTGGGTTCCACTTACCTTCACCACCGGTTCGCATCGCACGTGTCCCCTCAGATGATTTCACTTCCGTGCATGCTCAGAAGCAGGAATTAGCCCGAAAGACAGCTGAGGAGCTCATCAGCTGTGCTTCGGGCGAAGAAATAAAGGCCGGTATTCACCTGCGGGCGAGCGGGAGGGCTGTTTTTCAAGCCACGTAAGGGGAAAAATTCACAAAAAAGATGGTGGCGCGCACGGAACGGCACCGACAGTGACGTCACCAGCGGGACGCTACCGGTTTGGGCGATCCGGTCCGAACCGGGAGGAACCCACCCCTGTCCCTGACGGAGTGAGAATAAATCTCACAGAGGCGAAATAGATCGTTCTCCCGGAATTCAGACATTAGAAATAAAGCCGGGGTTTAAAAGTCTAATTAAAATATTTATTTCGGTACAAAAACAATAAAATCTCATTTGTTTACATCTCTGCTATAAAATGCGACTTCCTCAGTCGGAAGCCAGAAGAAGAAGGATAGAATGGAGTTTCAGGAATGCACACATGCGTACAAGAACATATCAATCACCGCCCTGAGTCCCTCGGGAGTGGGGTGGCATAGAAGAACCATAATAAATAAATAAAATAAATAAATAAATAAAATCACGTGCTCAGGAATGAACCATTATATTAGATAGGGATGCAGCTCCCTGCATTTACATACAACAGACAATAATCACACCGTGACAGTCCCAGACCTTGCTTATGATGACTGGAGGCCACCAAGTTGGAGAAGGCTAGTCAAGACTGTTAGTTCATTCAGATTCTCCACTCAGTTCCATCACTTGCAGGTTCTCAAGAAGGGACTGGACAGACATTTGTCTGGAATGGTATTCTTCTTCTGGAATGTCTTCTGCTTGAGCAGGAAGTTGGACTAGAAGACCTTTAAGGATCCTTCCAACTCTGTTTATTCTCTTATTGTGATTGTCTGTTTGCTATTCTGTTATATGAGCTACCATAAAGCCAGTGTGATATAGTAGTTTTTAGTCAAAATGTTGGACTAGGAGCAGGAAAACTGATCTTTTAGCCTATTCTCAGCTTCAGAAACTCACTGAATGGTTTTGGATCAGTTATTCTCTCTCCCAGCCTAATTACTCATAGGATAGAAGGAGTGAGTTGTATATGGAGTTAAGAGCTCCCAAATAAAATATTGTATGGGATACACATCTATATAAAAGCCAACAATACAGGCATCTTCTATGTTCTATGTTCGGTCATAAAGCTTGCTGGGTGATCTTGGATTATTAACACAACAAGATTAATTTATTACAGATAGTCCTAGATGTATGACTGTAATTGAGGCCACAATTTTGGTCATAATTTGTGACGGTTGCAAAGCAGGTCACCATGTGATTGTGACCGATTTTAAAACTTTTTGTGAAGGTTGTTAAGCTAACACAGTGGTCATTAAGCGAATCCATTTCCGCCAGGAGAATCAGGAGAATCAGGAAGTTCAAATGAGCATAAAGATTTAGTGCACGCTTAAGCTCTCTACAAGGATCTGAATTGTTAACAGTCAAGGCAAATTGATGGTAGATAAGAGTCAATGGAACTCAAGGTGGACTGGACTTAGATCTCTTGTAGGAACACAGGGACTCATGACTGATGACTCATTTAACCCCTCCCTTGGGCTCAGTGTCAAAGTTGACTCGCTTTCTTCGTTTCCTACATCAACCTTCAGCTTGCAGTTTGCCAAACAGAAATGGGAGGGGTGGTAGATTCCTAGGGTGGGGGGAAGCTAAGGAATGCATGACAGCCATCTGCCACTGGAGAGGAGATATCTACCAAGGCCAAGTTCTTGGAACTACCAGCTGGAGCAGATTGTTTTCCCAAAACAAAAGTACTGAGTGTAATTGGTGGGAAATGAACTGTGGGTGGCTCAGGGGTGAAAAGAGGGGTTTTTTTTAAACCTAGGTGGATTTTCTTGGGGAAACCTGAGAGCTAACTTTGCTTCTGCTTGTGCCTAACTAGATCTTTTAATAAAGTTTTGCTCTTGGTAATTCCTATGTGCCAGAAGTTTCTTTTTTGGGGTGTGTGTACCAAATGGGACAGTTGACACTCAGCCTGGACATCTCCTATACCATTGAGGCAGTTTTTGCCAGAAAGCAAAAATAAATGCCAGGGTCTGACAAAACTGTCATAATTTTTTTGAACATACAGTATGACTGCAGGGTTCTGCAAACAGTCGTAAATGTTGGCCAGTTACCAAATGCCCCAAATGTGGTCTCATGACAGGGTGGGGTGGGGAGTGGATGTTGGGACTTCAAATTTGAGTTGTAACTCCCATTTCTGGAGTCCTTTGTAATTTGCAACAGTCACTAAGTAACCGATTGTAAGTCAAGGATTACCTGTATTGAATAGACTAGGGCAGGGGTAGGCAAAGTTGGCTCTTCTATAACTTGTGGACTTCAACTCCCAGAACTCCTGAGCTAGCATGATTGGCTCAGGAATTCTGGGAGTTGAAGTCCACAAGTCATAGAAGAGCCAACTTTGCCTACCCCAGGACTAGGCGAAGCCATGTTCTATAATGAACCCTAGATTAATCAGGTGAATTAGGTTTCTAAAACATGCAAAGCTGCATGCTCACACAGACACAGCTTAAACAAGGTTACACTCACCAACCTGAGCATGCTGTGTTAATACATCTTGACTTGATTTGGTTTAGTGTACAACAGGGTATATGAATATGGCTTCTGACTCAAGGTCTCACTCATCTGGATGCATATTTATGAGATATAATCAGTGTATGGGGGTCTATTCTGTGTGCTATGTGCTTCATCAGATGATTAAATAGACCAGGCATATTTATAATTTTAAAGGTTGTTGTGGATGATGGTTTTGCCAGTAAGACTACAAGGGATGAATTACTACTTCAAATTCTCTCTTCTAAATGAAGACTTTTAAGTGTCAAAATGTCTCATTGTTCCATTTAATATTCATCCAAACATATTTTTGAGGCAGTTTACAACAAAATATTTTAAATGTCACAAAACATCTAATTCATAAAACAAAAACAAGAACTAGGAATTGTACTAGAGTAATAGAAAACAATGATCAAAATAACTGGAGTAAAACAGATGGACCGTTTCTCTGTGGAAGACTGTCCGTATTAGTTTGCTGTGAGCTGATTAATTCTCAATCCCCGCAAAATAGTGACAGACATATTAAAGTGGAGTAGTCACCTAAGCAATTATCTAGATTTTCTTTCCTCTTTTTTTTTTGGTGCCTTCAAATAAGTGCTGACTCCTGGCGATTCCCTGAAGCTTTGTTGACAAGATTTCAGAAATGATTTACCATTGTTTGCTTCCTAGGGCTAAGCAAGAGTGACGGGCTCAAGGTCAGCCAGCTGGCTTGGTAGCTAAAGCGGAACTACAACTTACGGACTTCTAATTTCTAGCCTGGTGCCTTAATCACGACATGTGATTTAGATTATGATTTAGTTATCTGCCATTTCAAGCATATATATCTAAAGCAGATGTCTTCAAACTTGGCAACTTTAAGACTTGTGGACTTCAACTCCCAGAATTCTCCAGCCAGCATAGCTGGCTGGAGAATACTGGGAGTTGAAGTCCACAAGTCTTAAAGTTGCCATGTTTGGGGACCCCTGATCTAAAGCAAGACCTGCATCAAAATACTTCATATGGATCTACCCTGACAGAATCATAGGAAAACAAAGATGAACAAACCGTCCAGCATGCTAGTAGGATCTGCTTTGGATCTGGGTTTATACTTCGGATTCTGAGGATAAAGATGGTTTCAAGACCCTAAAAGAATTAACGATCAACCCAGTGGTGGGCTGCAACCGGTTTAACAACCGGTTCGGTGATCGCACACTTCGCTCAGCTGCTTACTTTCTAAGCTCAGCTGCTTACCTTCTAAGGCAGCCCCAGTAAGTAGAAGAGCGGAGGCCCAGAAATCAGCTGAGCCGCGTGAATCAGCTGAGCCAGAAAGAAGGAAATATAGGACAGGATAGGGCGGGGGCAGGTGGGCAGGGCCAGCTGATCATCGGAACTACCGGTTCGCCTGAACCGGTCCGAACCGTCAGCAGCCCACCACTGGATCAACCCTCAGAGTGCTAATGACCAAATGACTGCAAAGAATATAAATATAAATCCTTTCATTCCCCACCAGTCAGGTAGAACCGAAGAAGCTTCTTGGATGAGAAACAAAAGGTTTTCAAAGAAAACACCAAGAAAGTCCAGTTGCCTTTTGGAAAAAAAAAATATCTTTGAGATGATCTGGATCCACGTTTTCTGATGCTACTTGCTTGCGAGTTGTGATCAGTTGAAGGATCAAGTAGAGTTTGGGCCAAGTGGAGTTTGGGGCCTAGTCATCCTATATGTAAGTGATGGTGCTTTATTAGCTAATAGGCATTTTCAGCCATCATTACAAGAGATAACTTAGAGTGAATACTTGCTGAGTTTACATCAGTTAAGTTGAAGCTTCCACCCGCCCAACAGCAATGATGGGAATTTCTGATAGAATTCATCTAGAACAGTGTGGTTCCCCCCACCCCCCCCAAATCTTGGTGATGTTAGGATGTGAAGACTTCAACTTCCAGAATTCTGCAGCCAGCAGACTACTTAAAGTTGCTCAAACTGAGAACAATTTATCTTGAATCTGACCTACCAAGCTGAATGATGGTGTCAGGCTTGATGAGCATATTTGCTTTCTCCTTTGCATCTTGATTAAAGATATTGAACTTCTGCATTAATTGCATGCAATTTTTTTAAATTCGAAATGCATACATAATGATAGCTTAGAAGGGGTGATTAACATGGTAAGCTCAATGGGGCATCTGAACATGTGCAGTTCCCCCCTTTCTGCCAGAGTAAAGTGACCAGCTGATTAGATTAGTTCCTTTCAACCCTTTAATTCATGGTAACAGAGCAAAATCTTACTTTATAATGTATTTCAAAAACGAGTGTGAAAATGAACAGAATGAGGGTTGGCATTCTATCCTTACTCCTCTCTGTGATGATACTTTATAAAGGCATTATTTCTTCTCATTTCTAGCTTGAATCTCTCCTTGATAAGTTTCCATCCATTATCCCTTGTCTGGCCTTCGGAAAATAACTTGACCCCCTCCTCTCTGTGGCAGCCCCTCAAATATTGGAACACCGCTATCATGGTCCTTCTCTTCACTAGACTAGCCATGCCCAGTTCCTGTAACTGCTCTTCATATGTTTTAGTCTCCAGTCCCCTAATCATCCTGGTTGCTCTCCTCAGAATCACTTGAATCAGAAATGTAAACCCAGATCCTACTGTCATTATGTTGCCAGCATGAAAAAATGGAACACAGTAACGTTCCCACCGAAGTAGTTCCTATTTATCTACTCACCTTTTCATGCTTTGAATTGCTAAGTTAGCAGGAGCTGGGGTGAGCTGGAGTTCACCCTGTCATGCAATATTCGGGTCTCGAACCTGGACTGTTGGCTTTCCAGCTGACAAGCCCAGAGTCTTTAACTGCCAAGCTATCTCAACTCCCCTGTAGGGAAAACAGGACATGCTAATCTTTTAAACAGAAACACCATTTTAAACATTTTAAACAGAAATTCATTAAATGTTTTTAGAAGAAAATATCCCATTAAAGGCATCAAATTATTAATTTATGCCTTCAATCTATTTTTCCCTTTGGGATATGGGGCATGATCTGTCAAAAATTAGACAAATAAGCAACTCTGGAGAAGAAGTTCTGCCAAAATATTCTGTTTTTTTAATTTTCAGTGTTAAGTAAGGGACAATTTCAACTTTGCATAGAGTTCACGGAACTAGCACAGGCTGATGGACAAATAGAATTTTTAAAAAGCATCTCTTACCATACTAGACATTAAATGTTGCTGCATCATTATCATCATTTAAAACAGAAGCTATTTTTAAAAACATACAAATGTTAATGCTGGAAAGCTTATTGGTGGTGTTTGGTGCACTTTAAAAATCCATTTCTGAATTTAGAAAGTTGTTTGCAGGTCTAAATCTGTACAGAAAGATTTACCAACTGTACAGAAAGGTTGATCAAATAAACTGTTCCTGTTTCTTTTATTTTGAATAAGCATTTCAACACTTGTGGTATTTACTTGCTCCAATAGCAATTACAACTTTTTATGGTGATTGTTCTGAACTCTAAAATCCCCAAACCTAGTATAAGCTCAAATGTCAAATATCCTTTTAATTCTCAGAGTAGCCAGTTTCTCTCTCCCACTTTAATATCAACATGCAATATGGGAATATATAGAAATGACATTTCCAACCTTGCGGATCAAATCCTCTGTTTTCAAATTGTGAGGCATAATTTGAGCACCACTAATGGATCTTGCCCTATTCATTAGGGGAAAGAAAAATGTAGAACAGTAGCTGGAGATCTGTGGTCCCCAGTTCCCTAATACAGGGGTGTCAAACTCAAGGTCCGGGGACTGAATCTGGCCCGCAGGGTGATTAGATCTGGCCCACAGGGCTGCCCTGGAAACAGCAAAGGATTTGTCAGATAAGAATAACTCTCATTAGAGGCGAAGATTGATCTTTTCCTGGAACTCTGACATTAGAAAAGAAACCGCAGTTTAAAGTTCTAAGTAGAAAATATTTATTTCGGTACAAAAACAATAAATCTCATTAATCACATCTTAGCTATAAAAACACGTCTTGCTTCTACAGAAACTGAAACAGAAGGGCGGATCAAAGAAAAGAATGTACACATGCGTACTAGGAACATATTAATCACGTGCTCAGGAATAAACCATTATATTTGATAGGGATGCAGCTCCCTGCATATACATGTAACAGGCAATATAAAAATCACTGCCTGACAGGATTGGCCCGTGGTGCCTCTGCCAGTGAAAAGGGACGCCCTCCTGAGCTCCATTTTTGCTGGCAGAGGGTTGCAGGAGGCCATCGCAGCCGAAAATGGAACTCGGGAGCCTGTCTTTGCTGGCAGAGCGCTCAGGCCACCACAGGCGTCCCCGACACGAGTGATGTCGAGCTGGCCACACCTACCCTGGCCACACCCACTCGGGGGCCCTTAGGTCAAACACAACCTTGATGAGGCCCTCAATGAAATAGAGTTTGACACACCTGCCCTAATAGGTACTAGAGCAAAGTAAAAATGATGCCATCAGCAGCCATGACAGATGATAATAAAATTGGCACCCTGAAAAGGGTGTTACATTACTTTTTTTGCCCCATTGTATTGGAACTCTGGGGTGGGTGCTGGGAATCCTAGTTACCCCTTGTTATACAAGGAACAATAAGACCGTAGAAAAAGTTGTCTATGTACTCATGAGACTGTCACTCACCATTGCTCAACAGGCTATTGAGAGGACTTTATGCAACTGTCTGGAACATGAGCCATTGAATCTCACTGGCATATTCTTACATCTCAACTAGTGGCTCTAATCTGATTCCAGATGTGACATTCCTCTGGAATAAAGCTTCCAGAATAGTCTTCCTTGAGCATTGATGTGTGTCCATATTCTTTAGTTCTGACTTCTTCCTTGGTCGCTGAATCCAAATTAATCTTCAGTATACTACTGTATATCTTTTGTGCACCACTGCTAGTTCCTGCCACATTTGTAGACTGCTGTCTCCATTCCAATCCTACAGTAGCTCTGGAACTCATGGTTCCTCCGATCCGGTCCTTTCATTTATCTCACAATCACCTTGCAATGTGTGCTACTCTGAGAGTGAAATTGTGAAACACAACTTCACAACACAATGGGTGTTGCTTTCTTCAACTTCAATTTGATACCTTTTCTGAACATCACATTATTCAGTGATGGTGGCTCAGAGGTTCCATTTGACTTGTTTTGTTCTACTAAAGGTAAGTTATCTAGAACCATTCTTGTGAAACTACTATGTCCTTTGATTGCTGCACATCCTTTCCTCAAGTGATAAAAATGATGATGAGTGTAGTTGGGGTTATTCATCTAACAAAGAGCCACCATCTTACCAGTGACCAAGAGTAGCACATCTATCCCATCTTTGGTTCTCTGTGTCCTGCCTGCATATAATCCAATCCAATCAGGCCAAATTAAAGTGAGCTCTTATGCAGCCACTGAAAATTGGAATTTCCATGGTTTAGCCTTGTTACCTGACCCAAGCCTAGAGGTAGAACTCTCACCTCACAATCAGAAGACTGTGAGTTTGATCCTAGGTAATGGCAGACTCTGGGTGCAAAGAGAAAATATCTGCTATGAGTTCCATGTAGGTGTCAGGAAGGGTATCTGGCCAGTAAACGCTCAGTTCCATTCAGTCACATCAACTGCACCTCGATGCAAGGGAGTATAGGGTCATTAAAAGAAAAAAAAGTCCCGTTACCTGCCCCAATTTGATCTGTTTCTGCTCCTTCCTCCTAGTACTTTACTTTGGACATCATCAGCTGGCACTCTTAAGATCCTTCTGTCTTCACAAATATCATGCTGGTCCATTACCCATATAAATATCATAGGTGTTATTACCATCTTTGGTGTGATATGTGACTGAACGGTTTTAGTACAACCCAGTGGGAAAATTGGACTAACAGTGGGGGAGATGCATCCTGTCATTTGCAGAGATAACAACTGCCCTGCCCTGACATTTGATCACCCGGAGCTGAAATGTCGATAGTCATACTGTGACTAACTATAGGTAATGCATGATTTTTGCATTGTGCTTGTGGCATTTTATGCTGTATCGGGATGAATGACTTTGAAGGGATGACATTTTGCTAAATGCTGGAAACTCTTGAGAGAAATTGGTCATCATTAAAGGAGGAAAGGTCTTATGGTGTGACTTAACAGCCATCCAGCTGAATGACCCATTGTTCAAAATAGAGTGTGATTTTTTTAAAAAAAGAAAAAAGCCGCACAAATGATTAGGTGGAGGATAAATGGCTTTGTTTGATATTGTACTATACAGGAATTGAGTTTAAAATACTTAAAAATAAATAAATAACAAGAATTAACAGATATTATACTCATATGCTACTAAATCCTCGTTGGGTTTATCTGTTTCTAGTCTATTAGCCCAAACGATGCATTATATGGCAACAATGTTTGAATCAAAGTATCTAAAATCTTAAATCTGATCATTTAAAGAATGCATAAAAATATTGGACCCATTATTCCTGTAAAATTGAAATTTCCATGATGTTCAGATGAGCTTTATTTACAAAGCCATGACCATTGCAGCATCCCCACAGTCAAGTGATTGTAATTTCCAATGCTGCCCGCCAGGTTCCCATAAGCAAAACCAATGGAGAAGCCAGCAGGAAATCAGAAGTCACTCCTATCCATGGTCATTCTGTTTAGGTATGTAAATATTGACTTATTATTAAATGCCAATGTAATTATTTTTCAATGCATGATATATACTCTTAGAAAATGATCACAGAACTATCCAGCATTCAGTGGTGGGTTTCAAAAATTTTTTACTACTGGTTCTGTGGGTGTGGCTTGGTGGGCGTGGTGTGGCTTGGTGGGCGTGGCTTGGTGGGCATGGCAGGGGAAGGATACAGCAAAATCTCCATTCCCTCCCCACTCCAGGGGAAGGATACTGCAAAATCTCCATTCCCACCCCACTCCAGGGGAAGGATCAGCGGTGGGTTCCGCCTCTGATTGCCGGTGCGGTTAATCGCTGAGTTCGGCGCAGAGCCGAAGACGCTGCTCGAGCCTGCTCCCGTTCGCGGAGTGGGAGCTTTCCCCGGGAGCTTTCCCCGCCCGCATGGATGCCGCCAATTGCGTTCTTTTGCCCTCTGCGCATGCGGAACGCTTTGGGCATGCGCAGAGGGCAAAAGAACGCAATTGGCAGCATCCATGCGGGCAGGGAAAGCGCCCGGGGAAAGCTCCCGCTCCGCGAACGGGAGCAGGCTCGAGCAGCGTCTTCGGCTCTGCGCCGAACTCAGCGATTAACCGCACCGGCAATCAGAGGTAGGATCCCACCTCTGGGAAGGATACTGCAAAATCTCCATTCCCTCCCCACTCCAGGGGAAGGATATTGCAAAATCCCTATTTCCTCCCGATCAGCTGGGACTCGGGAGGCAGAGAATAGATGGGGGTGGGGCCAGTCAGAGGTGGTATTTATCAGTTCTCCGAACTACTCAAAATTTTCGCTACTGGTTCTCCAGAACTGGTCAGAACCTGCTGAAACCCACCTCTGCCAGCATTGGAGTTAAAAATATGGTCAGCCTAAAATTTAATATTCATTCTGGTTACATAAAATGTCACCTTTCTCTCAAAGGGAACCCAATAGGTCACATGATTGTCCAGTAGTTGTTACACCTGGAAACCATGAACAGCTGGTTATAAATATACAAATAGTAAACCCCTGTGTTCATATAAAGTGGACAAATAAACAAGTACAAGTCTTATGAAAAGTAGATATCTTTGGGAAGTTATTGCACCTGTTTAGTAGAAATGGTTCAAATATACTGTATTAGCCAAAGTTTTGTATCCTTAGGCACCCTTATGGGGGGGGGGTAGGGAGAAAACCAAGATGGCAGGTGGAACCATGTGACTCAAGCTGAAATAGAAAGAAAACTTTGTTTGCCAACATAAATAAATTATTGCCTCCCAAAATGTGGTTTCCCAGGGGAAATAAACTGCCAGCTCAGCCATAGAAACATTTAGACAGTAGAACAGGGGTCAGCAACCCGCAGCTCTGGAGCCACATTTGGCTCTTTCATCCCTCTGCTGCGGCTCCCTGTCACCAGTCGGCTCCACAATTGATAGGGCTTTTGGTTAGGACAGGTAGAGGAAAAAGGATGCCGCACTAGGAGGAGACTCTATGGTGGGGGAACCAGACTTCCAGTTGGCAGAGAAAAAGGACACCGTGCTAGGAGAAAACTCTATGGTGGGGGAACCAGATTTCCGGTCGGCAGAGAAAGAAGGACGCCGTGCTAGGAGGAGACTCTATGGTGGGGGAACCGGACTTCCGGTTGGCTCCAGAATTGAACTTCCGGTTAGGGTCTTTGTGGCTCTTTGAGTTTTTAAGGTTGCTAACCCCTGCAGTAGAAAGTTGATCAGAGACAGGAATAGCACTGGAAAGCAAAGCCAACTAATGGCTAAAGAAAGTAACTCATCAAAGTAACTCATTTTATCTTTTTTCTAGTGCCTTTTTCTAACTCAAGAAGCTATTGTCTTTGTGAAGCCATCCTTATTACCTCCCTGTCCTTTCCCTCACTGACATAGTCAATCATATTATGCTGCTATATCCACTGAACTGCTGTATATATATATATTTATTTATTTTAAAGTGGAATTTATTAGCTACTCAATTCCTTTTTCGTAACTAACTCTTTGTATACTGCTATTAGCATAATTGTGCATAATAGCATTTTAACCCCATCCCTCTTGGGGTTAACGCCAGTACAATAATCCACAATTTGTGCTTCGATGAATAGGTCTGATCCCCATTGTTGATGAACTCTATGGAGAATGAGACGTTGTACTTATCTGAGACGTCCATTCTCGTAGGGTGGAGCTAGCCGCCAAGATTGGGTATTGGCACAGCCTTCTAGCCAATTATGACTGAGTCTGGAAAAGTATAAAAGGTGGCTCTAGGCCTAGATTCCCCCTCTTTTGACAAGGGATAAATGCCAGACTCAAGTGCCATCAATCTAACAAGTTTATTAACTGTCCAATCACAGAAAATTACACACAAGTTGATATGTGAGAGACCTAACTACCTAACCTAACTACCTACAGAGAGAAGATAACTATGTACACTAATACACCTAGATACTTAATGACTATATGAGTAATAGGCTCCTCGTCCAGCCAGAACATGTTAGAAGGGAGGGACTTGGCGGCTAGCTCCACCCTACGAGAATGGACGTCTCAGGTAAGTACAACGTCTCATTCTCCATAGTGGGTGGAGCTAGCCGCCAAGATTGGGACATACCAAAGTAATTTAGTCCCCAGGGAGGGCCTCCTGATTCTGGCTGGGACCACCGCCCTCCAATGTTACCTGTTCCAGCACTCTGCACCCAAGGTCAGCCTCCTGAGAGGCGAAGGTGTCCAGTCTGTAGTGCCGGACAAATGGCGTTGGAGATGCCCAAGTGGCAGTCCGGCAGATCTCCTCGATGGAAGCCCTCGTGTTTCAAGCCGCAGTGGTGGCTGCCACTGCATGTGGAATGGGCCGTAATCCTGGTGGGTCGTGGCAAGGACATTTGTTCATATGCAGTGTTAATGACATTACAAACCCACTGACCCACCATGACAGAGGATGCTTTCCTCCCCAAGGAAGTGTGGTGGAAAGAGACAAACAAGGCCTCAGTCTTGCGAAAGGCAGAGGTCCTTTGTATGTAAGTGTCCAGTGTGCGCCTCACATCCAGGAGGTGCCACTGTCTTTCAATGTCTGAGGATGGAGAAGGGTAAAAGGAAGGTAATACCACCTCCTGAGCCCAATGAAAGTAAGAGTTTACCTTTGGCAGAAAGGTGGGATCCAACCGCAAAACCACCGTGTCCTGGTGGAACACACAGAGGTCACTCCTGATGGAAAGGGCTGCCAGTTCGGAAATGCGACGGGCAGAGGTGACAGCCACCAGGAAAACCACCTTGTATGTTAGGTGGGCCAGAGAGACGGAGTGCAAAGGCTCAAAGGCGCCCCCCATGAGTGCTAATAACACTTTGGACAAGTCCCAGGTGGGATACCTATGCACTACAGGAGGGCATCTATTCATTGCGCCCTTTAGGAACCTGGAGACTAAGGGGTGAGCAGAGAGTTTCCCCAGAGAGGGACAAGACAGCACCATGGACAGGGCAGCAATCTGGCGGTGGAGGGTACTTGGGGAAAGACCCTTAGCTAGCCCCTGGCGTAGGAATTAAAGGACATTTATGACCGAAAGATCCAGTGGGGAATAACCCTCCCTAGCACACCATGAGCAGAAAGCCTTCCAAGAGGCTGCATAAATACAATGCGTGGACGGTCTGCGAGAGTCAAGCAAGACCTCCATAACGTCCTCAGGGATTTGGCGGCTCCTCAGAGTGAGCCGCTCAAGTGCCAGGCGGTCAGTTGCAACCAGTGCGGCTCTGGATGCTGCACTGACCCCTGGAGCAGCGACCACTCTGTCGGAGGGATCCTCCAAGGGGGTGAGACCGACAAGGAGACCAGGTCAGCATACCAGGTTCTCCTTGGCCAGTCGGGTGCCAGAAGTACCACCTCGGCTCTTTCTTCCAGGAGTTTCCGGATGACCTGCGGAATGATGGGGATGGGGGGAAAGGCGTAAAGCAACCCCTGAGGCCAGGTGCAGCGGAGGGCGTCCACCCCTTCCGCACCCTGAGTTTGATACTGGGACAGAAACCTGGGCAGCTGGGCATTCCCCGGGGTGGCAAAAAGGTCCATCACAGGTTGACCGAATTGACCCACAAGTTGGTGGAAAAGGTCTGGGTGTAAGCTCCACTCTGAGTGGTCTATCTGGTTCCGGCTGAGCCAGTCTGCCCTGACGTTGCTTACCCCAGAGATGTGTTCAGCAGAAAGAGACAATAAGTATTGTTCTGCCCATAGCCCCAACCACATGGCCTCTGACATGAGCTGTCCTAACATGGTCCCACCCTGTCTGTTTATGTGGACCTTGGTGGCCACATTGTCAGTAAGTATCATGACATGAGAGTTCTCCACAAGAGGTCTGAACTGCTGCAGAGCAAGGAACACAGCCCGTAGCTCCAAAACGTTTATGCTTAGAGTTGTCTCAGTTAACGACCATGTGCCCTGTGCCACCTGTGCTTCCGCGTGTACCCCCCAACCTGATAGGCTGTCATTGGTGGTGACTAAGATTTGTCTTGGGGGAAGGAAGCAGGTGCCCCTGTGGACAGCAGAGGTGGTCCACCAAATCAGAGACTTCCTGACTGAGGGATGGAGTCTCACTTTGACTGGGGAATGGGCCCTTCCCTGACGCTGATAGGGAAGGAGCCATTGGAGGTCTCTGGAGTGTAAGTGAGCCCATGGGACAATGTGAATGGCCGAATCATCTTGCCCAGGAGGGAGGACAGCAAATTCAGTGGAGCTGAGTTTTGCCTCAGAACTTGCTGGGTTAAAGCCAATAGACTGTCTCTCCGATCCTGGGACAGGTACACCTTACACCCCAGGGAATCAACGATTGCACCCAGATGGACAATTCTGGTGGCGGGGACAAGCTGACTCTTGGATCGGTTGACCATGAAGCCTTGGAGTTCCAGCGTGTTAAGCACTACCTGGACATCTCTCTCAGCCTGAGAAGGGGAGGCTGAGGAGATGAGAATATCGTCCAGATAGCACTGGATCCTGATGGGAATGGATCTGAGGTGAGTGGTCAAGGCTGCCAGGACCTTGGTGAAGACCCTTGGCGCTGAGGACAGGCCAAAGTGGAGCGCCCCATATTCATAATGCACCCCTGCATAGCAAAACCGTAAATATTGGCGGTGAGATGGCCGAATTGGGATGTGGAGGTAATCCTCCAAGAGATCTATGGATGTGAGTAGATTCCCTTCCGAGGACTTGCCAGAGTTGATTTCAGGGTGTGCATTTTGAATTTTTTTTTTAATGGATGACATACCTGTTGAGACACTTGAGGTCCAAAATGGCTCTCCATCCTCCCGAGGATTTGGGCACTACAAACAACATGGAGTAGAAGCCCTGCCCCTGTTGGTCCTCAGGCACCTGGTGGATAACTCGAATGTCCAGGATGTGCTGGATGGCCTGATTCATGAGGACCCGTTTTGCAGAATTTGATGACAAGGGGCAGCGGAGAAGAACCTCGGGGGGTGGGGGTGGAAATGAATTCAAGTGAGAGCGCTGAAGCCAGGGTCTCACAAACCCATGCATCATTGGTGATTTCCTCCCATCCACTGGCATAGGGAGCCAGGCGACCCCCTGTGGGAGGATCGGCTGGAAGTTACTTGTTCTGGTGGAAAAGGCGACCGCCGGCCCCTCTAAAGGGCCGTATGAATTGGTTACCCCTGAAGGGTTGGCCCGAAGAGAATCTCTGATGGGAACTGCATTGCCCTTGGCTATGCCCCTGATACTGTCCCTAGTAGTTACCCTGATGTCTATTGGAAGACTGGAAGGCCCCCCTGGAAGCCCTCCTTGGTAAGGGGGTGGCACGGAAAGGGGCTTTCCGGGTGGCTGAGGGAAGGACCTTGCGCTTGTCCTTAGTCTCAAGCAGGATGGGATTCAGGGCCTCACCAAACAAGGACTGCCCGGTGATCGGGGCAGAGGCTAATTTCCACTTGTACCGCATGTCAATTGGCCAGCTGCAAAGCCAGGCCATCCGGCGCGTCACCACCGTGGACTCCATTGACCTAGCTTGGACATCCGCTTGAGCTGCTGCTGATTGAGCAGTAGGTTGATTTTGGCTTGTGGGTGGAGCTGTCTGGAGTGTGGGGCTGTCTGGTTCCAAATGCCAGAGGGAGCTAATGAGAATTCCCTGGCATCCTTCCTGGGGAATGCTAGGTAGGAATGAGTAGGGCAGAGTACTCTGGATGGGGCAATATCCTTTGTAAAAGGCATCACTTTAAAATCAACTCCAATTTACAAATCATGGTCTCTTTGTCTTAAAGTTCAGTTCATGAAAAACTGATACTTTCAAATACTGGAAAAAATTGATAGTTTGTATATAGTTATATACATTGTATATAGTTCCAGTTATGCTGGGCTCACAGACTCCAGAAAAAAAAGCTTGGTTTTAAACTGTTACTGGAGTTACTCACTAGGCTCATTTGTTCCTTTTATGTGAGATCTGTAGCTTACTACTTCTAAATTCTGCTGAAAGCCCTTGTTCAAGCCATTTTTAAAATATAGATAGAATCTTCAGGTACTCCTGAGGCAGACCTACAGGCAGCTAGTCTGAATTTTTGTCAGCTCAATTAGAATAACAGTATCCATATTTATCTAAGGCCTCTGTCAACAAGGTAGGCCTCAGAAAGGCCTGGGTAAATTAGTAGGTCCAAACAGTCACTTAAAATGGCCACCGCCCTTAAATGAGGTCAACAAGATGGCAGTTGCCCTTAGTTGGTCTTTCAAAATGGCCAATGCCCATACTAGGCCTTAAAAATGGCCACCGGCAAGAAAGGGCATCCAAAATGGCCACCGCCCTTGATGTGGCTCCAATATGGTCTCTGCCCACTTTTGGTATTTGAAACAAAAAGGCCACGCCCTTAGTGCCTTCAATTCTGAGGGCAATCAAAATGGCTGCCACCCTGTGGGAGACTTCAAGATGGCCACCGGCACTCTCAAAGACTGCCTGCACACTTACCAGGCTGAAGACAAGCCGAGCAATGCAGAGGAGCTCAAATGGAAGCAGACGGCCCAGGCACTAGAGACAGGTACCGACAGGCCCTTGGATCAAAGGAGCCTTGCCAGATTGCTGGCTCTTGTCAGCCATTGCACAGAAGGCAAGTTAAATAAAGGAGGCCTCAAAAGAAAAGAGAAATTTTTTTGAAGTGGGCGGTCCTGTGTAATTCAAAATGGCGGCCACCCACGAGGCACTCCTAAAATGGCTGACTGTCTCCAGAGGCAATTAGTTCCAGCCGAGGAGAAAGGAGTCTGCTAAGGCCTAGCCACTAACTGTCAGTTTCTGAGTCCCCTGGAGCAGACTGACTGATTTCTGAAGTTTCAAGCAAAAAAAGAGGGAACAAGCCCTCAACAAGCAGCACCCAGATTGCCAGCTTCCTCTGCAAGCAGGCACAAAACAGGGAGCAAAAAAGGAACCAGCAAAAATATTGCTTTCAGCTCTTTGAAGGTCTCCAGCTGACGTTTGGAGGCTTGGCTGGGCGCTGACCGCTTGCGCAAGTCTGGCCAAATTGTCTGTCAGCTTCTCGGGCACAGCAGCTGGTGTTCAGAGGCTATTTGAGGCATTGACCGCTTGCGCAAGTCTGGCCAAGGTTACAATCAGCTGTTTATCGGCAGCATCAAAAATGGTCCGGATTGCTTGCGCGAATCCGGCCGATCTGCAAGCGAGTTAAATGTGGCGTGGGCGGCTTGCGCGAACCCAGCCAAGGCCGAAACAGCTGTTTATAGGCAGCATCAAAAACGGTCCGGATGGCTTGCGCGAATCCGGCCTGGCTGCGAGCGAGGTCTTCAGCGCTTCCGATCCCTTTGAGAGTCAGCTGGGGATCGGAAGGCTCGTTAGTGGCTCGGACCGCTTGCGCTGGACCGGCCAGATGCCAAGGCACCCAAAAATTTAATCTGGCAGCATGCTCTGCCCCTCGGCCCCTCGGCTCTCCCAGGCAGGCTAGCAGCTGTGAAAACCAACGTTAGAGGCCTTCACCTGTCAGGTTGGCCCTTGGTGTCTGGCAAGGAGACAGAAAAAGAAAAATACAAGCCTCGCTCCACGCCCAGATGTGCGGTGAGGTCACCGCTGCCCCTGTGGTAATAAGGGGGCCCTTTCCCACTCCCTCCACAGCCGGAAATTAATGTATGGAGAAAAAGAAAAAACAAAAATCTTGCTGGGCCTTCGGCTGGAGGGGCGAGCAGCAGTCAGACTTGCGGCCAACTGCTTCACCCAGGTATAGCCATATAGAAAGGGGGGGCCTGAGGAGCTCGAAAGGGAAAGGATAAAATAATAATAATAATAATTCTGAATAGAACCAAAAACTTACAATTATGAATGGAAGATAGATGATGAAAAAGGCACTTAGTCAATGGCTGTGACTGAGTCAAAAGAGGGGGAATCTAGGCCTAGAGCCACCTTTTATACTTTTCCAGACTCAGTCATAATTGGCTAGAAGGCTGTGCCAATACCCAATCTTGGCGGCTAGCTCCACCCACTATGGAGAATGTGTTTATACAAAGCTCCATTGACATCCATTGACAAAGCTCCAAAGCTCCATTGACATCTGAGATGTCAATGTGTGTGGGATAAGGTTCTATTGTACCTCTGATATCTTGGTTTTTGCTCAGTCCTACAACTATCTTGTGGTGCTACCAGAACAATCTGGAACTGAATACACTGAAAACCGTAGAAATGGTGGTAGACTTTAGGAGAAACCCGCCCATACTTCCACCTCTTACAATACTAGACAACACAGTATCAACAGTAGAAACCTTCACGTTTCTAGGTTCGACCATATCGCAAGATCTGAAATGGACACCTAACATCAAAAACATCATCAAAAAAGCACAACAAATAATGTTCTTTCTGCGCCAACTCAGAAAGCTCAAACTGCCCAAGGAGCTGCTGATACAGTTCTACAGAGGAATTATTGAGTCTGTCATCTGCACCTCTATAACTGTCTGGTTTGGTTCTGCAACCCAACAAGACAGACACAGACTTCAGAGGATAATCAGAACTGCAGAAAAAACAATTGCTACCAACCTGCCTTCCATTGAGGACCTGTATACTGCTCGAGTCAAAAAGAGGGCTGTGAAAATATTTACAGACCCCTCACATCCTGGACACAAACTGTTTCAACTCCTACCCTCAAAATGATGCTATAGAGCACTGCACACCAGAATATATCTGCTGAAAAAAGACTCCGCATTGGCAACAGGAAGGGCATCCGGCCAATAAACACTCAGCTCCATTCAATTGCCCAGACTCCGCCCCGCAAGGGATTATGGGGTCGTTAAAAGAGGATGATGATTCCTTTTAGATGTAAATCTGAATTTTCAAACCAAAATGCTTCAGAAGCCCTTAGCCTTTATTTGAAATACCCTAGTTGTTTCAGAACTTCAGAATAGTTTCATACGATAGTTCCAGATATAAAGAAGATATAGTCCAGTTGGATAAATTTCCCCTAAATATGCCATAAAAGAAGATGTAGATGGGAATGAAGGGGGAAAGGATTGGCTGATATATACTTTTCGGAGAGACATTTTTATGTTCTCTTCACAGGGAATGATTTTTAAATTGCAGACCTTTGGGAGACATGCAGAAATTCTATTATACTATTTTTGACTCCTTATATAACTCAGAAGCAGAAGTTTTGAAAGAATGAAGTTGATAGTGCCTGGCTTTGTTTAAGAAATGTAAATCTTGCTTTACCTCTATTCCCTTCATTTCCTACAACTTTACTTCTTGCACTTTATTGGTTGTTCCTTGTGTTGGCCTTGATATCTTAAATGTTACTTTCCTAACTAAATACCCCACTTCATCCATCCATTTACCCCTCCGCCGACCCACTTCAACTCCTTCATTGGTCTCCATATTCTGGTCTTAATTCCATAGAAAGAATAGGTCACTATTCAAGGTCACTGCCTAAAAGAAAAAGAACTTTGTTCATGCAGCAGGTCAAGCTCAGATTAATAAAACATAATTCTTGGGTTTCCAAGACATGTGGGGTTCAGACAAATAAATTATAACAAATGTGATGGCCTAACTCATACAACATGCTAAAACAATAACTAGATTCAACAAGAATAGAATAGAATAGGATAGAATAGAATAGAATAGAATAGAATAGAATAGAATAGAATAGAATAGAATAGAATAGA